>CATNEN010000038.1:21695000-21697500 GCA_950097015.1 Macrostomum hystrix
TTTATCACTCGGTTAGATAAGAAGACTGTCACGAGAAGACATCTTTCGCGTGGTGATTAGCATCGTCTTTTTTGGGACAGCGAGAGGAACTAGACTAGAGGAATATTAAATTTCTCAGCTGAACTCGAAAAGATGACACGCTGCCATTGCCGAGTCTCTGCCTATAAGAAGCCATCGCGGGGGAGGCAGATAGAGACGGTGTCGAATAGTGTCAAAATGCTACCGAGGGGGCATGCAGGCACGCCATCATCATTATTTTCTAATTTCACGCCCGCTGTGGAGACAGGAATATGATATTATTTTTTTTATGAAATCATAGTATTATTGGAGCATTTCTAGCTTAAAATATAATTAGTCGATACCCGCTATACATAATCGGGTTTAGTCATTGGGTGTGCAATGCTCAGAGCGGGGCAAGGACTCAATAGTAAATTGCAAAATACTCAAATTATTCGCTATTTCATGCCATAATGAGGAGAAGGGGGAGAAGGTTAGAGTGAGACAGAGAGGTAGAGTGAGGTAGGTAGAGTGAGAGAGGTAGAGTCGGACAGTGAGGTAGAGTGAGGTAGGTAGAATGAGGTAGGTAGAGTGAGAGAGGTAGAGTGAGAGAGGTAAAGTGATAGAGGTAGAGTCGGACAGTGAGGCAGAGTGAGAGAGGTAGAGTGAGAGAGGTAGAGTGTGAGAGGTAGAGTCGGACAGTGAGGTAGAGTGAGAGAGGTAGAGTCGGACAGTGAGGTAGAGTGAAAGAGGTAGAGTGAGAGAGGTAGAGTCGGACAGTGAGTCAGAGTGAGAGAGGTAGAGTCGGACAGTGAGGTAGAGTGTGAGAGGTAGAGTCGGACAGTGAGTCAGAGTGAGAGAGGTAGAGTCGGACAGAGAGGTAGAGTGTGAGAGGTAGAGTAAGAGAGGTAGAGTGAGAGAGTTAGAGTGAGAGAAGATTAGACAGGGAGACAGTTTGATGGACATCAGTGAGAAGAGAGAGAGTTATGAGTGATAAATTGATGACATTTAGTGACTTATATGACACTACTGTATAGATTACCCAAGCAACTAAAGTGTGATTTGAGCAATGGAGCTATGTACTAGAAGATTGTTGTTAAAGAGATCCGTTTGCACTCTTATGCATACTGTAATTATCGTACTGATTTTTCCCATGAGCATTATTAAAGTGTGTCCAAAAGGCATTGTAATTTTCATGCGAATTTTTTATTAACTTTCTTGCTGTTCGCGAAGACTAAAAGCCGACAACAAAACCCTGTAGGAATACTCGAGATGAAGATTAAATTGCTAAATAGCGGTATGAACGGATAAAAATGACATTAACAAAGCGATAGATAGTGGCAAAAACTGAATATTTAATTGATAGGTAGGAGAATAGATAAGAAGAGGGTGAGATCGGATTTGACTCGTTCTAGATTGAGTGAGAATAGATTAGTAGAGGGTGAGATGAGATTTGACGTGTTCTAGAGTTATAAAAATTAATAATTGATTACACCTGACCCAATTGGGCCAGATGTGCAGCCGACAGCACAGCCGCAGCTAATGCGCGGCGCATCTGAAGGCTGCGTACAGCTGTTCAGTGCATGGACTGGGGGGACGCCACACCCACCTTCAATTATCCCAGCTGTTGCTGGAACCCATTTAACAGCTGGGTGAACTGAAGCAATGCAGAGTTAAGTGTCTTGCTTGAGGACACAAATTGTTCCAGTGGAGTCGGGAATCGAACCCCTGACCTTCAAGTCGTGATTCCGACGCTCTAACCACTAGGCTACAACCTCTTCTTGAAATAGAGTGAGAATATATTAGGAGAGGATGAGATGAGATTTGACGTGTTCTAGAGTGAGAATAGATTAGGAGAGGGTGAGATGAGATTTGACGTGTTCTAGAGTGAGAATAGATTAGGAGAGGGTGAGATGAGATTTGACGTGTTCTAGAGTGAGAATAGATTAGGAGAGGGTGAGATGAGATTTGACGTGTTCTAGAGTGAGAATAGATTAGGAGAGGGTGAGATGAGATTTGACGTGTTCTAGAGTGAGAATAGATTAGGAGAGGGTGAGATGAGATTTGACGTGTTCTAGAGTGAGAATAGATTAGGAGAGGGTGAGATGAGATTTGACGTGTTCTAGAGTGAGAATAGATTAGGAGAGGGTGAAATGAGATTTGACGTGTTCTAGAGTGAGAATAGATTAGGAGAGGGTGAGATGAGATTTGACGTGTTCTAGAGTGAGAATAGATTAGGAGAGGGTGAGATGAGATTTGACGTGTTCTAGAGTGAGAATAGATTAGGAGAGGGTGAGATGAGATTTGACGTGTTCTAGAGTGAGAATAGATTAGGAGAGGGTGAGATGAGATTTGACGTGTTCTAGAGTGAGAATAGATTAGGAGAGGGTGAGATGAGATTTGACGTGTTCTAGAGTGAGAATAGATTAGGAGAGGGTGAAATGAGATTTGACGTGTTCTAGAGTGAGAATAGATTAGGAGAGGGTGAGATGAGATTTGAGAT